>OY997264.1:48846527-48889027 GCA_963921465.1 Triticum timopheevii | reverse complement strand
TCTGACGACGGAAAAAATTTCATTATGTGCCAATACTGTGAAGACCAGCGCGGCCAGTGCGACAGAAATTTCCTTGCTGATGGTAGGCGATTCAGTATCAAGCTGGATGAGACTTTCGAATTCGATACAGTAAGTCACAACGACAAATCTGTTTTCGTAATTAAGCATGACTTATATATGCTTCATTTGCCTGACTTATAATTTTTAATTTTCACTATTCTACTAGCGCATCCCCTGCCATGCAAGAATTTTTGTCTTGGATAAGATAGGTTTCAAAGATATGGAAACTATAGAGGTAAAAAGAGCTTACCTGAAAACTGAGCATGATGGTTATACTTTCAACGTCAAAGTATACAATGCACACACGTACACCTATTTTGAATGCAAAACTTGGCAAGCACTATGCAAGGCTTATGCATTTGAGTCTGGTATGGTTATCACCTTTGATATTTGTCCGGAAGATGATATTGAAGGTAATAGAGACATATGGGTCGATGTGCAGACGCCTCCAGTTCTACCATTATGTGAGTTCTTCTCAACTATATTTTTGTCTTTGATATTGCTTATTTCAAAAATAACTGACAACTAATTTCTGTTGACAGCTTATCTCCATTCAACCAAACATGTTCGGCGCTTGGTAGACAGGACCTACTACTGTCCCGGAGCTGAACTAAACTACGAGGAGATAAGTCATTATGTTTCATGGCTTGAAGATCTTCATACTGTCAAGACAAAATTTTTTCCTGCACTTAGAAATGTTAGTACTCAAAACGTGCGACCAATAGTGATGGTATTGAACTACGGTCACATCTATTTAGGAATGATGGTAAGATATTTATTATTTGTCCTCAGTGCATATTTTGTACATATTTTTTTTGCTAAACTTTCATTGCTAAGTATATTAATTAAGTACTATACGATGTTCTTCAACAGGGACTCCCGATGACAGTTGTGCCTCAGGGGATCGAGACTAAAGGTCAGATGTCAATTGTTAGCTTACGGCCAAGATATCATGCATTGCACATGAATCCATTCAGAATTTCTAGAAGCGATGAATGCTTAATAGTGAAAGATTGGAGGAAAATTGTTAATGATCGCAGAGAAGTACTAGGGGGCAGCAATTAGAAATGCATCCCACGATTAGGAGACAGGTTTATCGGCATGCTCCAGTATGATCAATCAAGAGAGCTATACATGTTCTATGCTATTTTACCAGAGAGAGAGTAGCTAGCAGGTGTGATTTAGCTAGTTCTTCATGCTGCTCTTAATTAGTACTTGTCCTTTCATGTCCGTGTTCTTCGCTCTTGCTTTTGTGGTGTTATATATGAACACTTATAATATATATCATGACAATCATGTTGAACTCGATGATTGTGGTTCTACTAGAAATTCTATTTATATATATATATATATATATATATATATATATATATATATATATATGCATAATGTGTACAATGTGTAGTATCGTAAAATACCAGCAAACGAAAACGAATTAAAATGGAAACACAAAATTAAATGAAAAAGAAATCATAAAACTAAAAACCCCCAAAACCTTATAGTACCGGTTGGTCTTACCAACCGGTATTAAAGGGCTCCAGGCCCCCGGAGCTGGCTCGTGCCACGTCACTACTAGGGAAAACCTTATACACAGAATGTTACCAATAGCGCTTGTTAAAATGAGGCGCTATTGCTACTTATCAGTAGCGCGTTTGGCAGAACCGCGCTACAGTTAGCATCTTAGCAGTAGCGCTACCCGAACGGAAAGCGCTACTACTATAACTGCCACACCGTTCCCGGCGTGCTAGGTATAGTAGTAGCGCCCTTCTACGAACAGCACTACTACTACGGATTTTAGTAGCAGCGCGTTTTTCCTTCCCACGCTACAGTTAAAGCTATTTTCACCTAACCCCCTGCGCGGCCTGATTCCCTCTCCTCTGCTTCCTCCCCCAATTCCCGACCCCGTCTCGCCACCGTCTCCCCCGACCCCGCCTCGCCGCCGTCTCCCCCGACCCCGCCTCGCCACTGTCTCCCCCGACCCCGCCTCGCCGCCGTCTCCCCCGACCCCGCCTCACCGCCGTCTTCCCCGACCCCACCTCACCGCCGTCTCCCCCGACCCCGCCTCGCCGCTGTCTCCCCTGACCCCGCCTCGCCGCGCCTCGGTGCCGCCGTCTCCCCCGACCCCATCTCTCTCCCCGCCCTCTGTAAGCACTCTCCCCTTCCGATCCCTCTCTCCCCTTCCGATCCCTCTTCTCTGCTTAGTATGAACCCTAGCTATTTAGTGCTAGTTAGTATGAACCCTAGGCTATTTTTAGTGCTAGTTAGTTAATTACTTAGATGGTAATTAGGGCAGTAGTTCCTAGGTACTAATTAGTTAGTAAGAATTAGGTACTAATTAGGTACTAGAATATTTTTATTTATAGTAAGTTTATTTTTAGTAAGAACTAGTTGAATTAATAGAACTAGTTAGTAAGAACTTGTTTCTATTTTTTAGTTAAAGCAATTTTTCCCGCCTCGACGTGGACGATGCCTATCCCGCATCCTCGTTGTCGAGTCGGCGGAGGACGACACCTGCTTGACCAGATCGGCCATGTCCGGGACTGGGCTCCACCGGGGTGGTACTGGGAGGCGCTACCTATCGGGGGGCGCAGGTTGGTGAGGAGTCAGCCTGTCGTTGACCCGAACCTTCTTTGTTGGCGGTCGCGTGAGCTAGTGACGATCCAGAGGCTCGAGGACTCCGCGGAGGTGGTGCGTCACCGTGTCAGTGAGGAGGACGCGCACGTCCGTCGCTACTTGTTTGCGTTGGAGCACAGGCCGTTCTCCAATACCTAGCAGGTTCTCCGGGGATCTCACTGGAGCTATGATCCCGTGATGGTGCCTTCTCTGTGGGTGTCCACCGCCTGCGCCGATACCCGTCGTGTGCTAGAGTTTTAGTTGTATTAGTGATGTTATATGTATGACACTATTCGTGATATATTAGTGATAATATTCGACGATGTACTGACGCATGAGATATGATCTACTTTTGCTTATTGAATGCATGCTAATTTGAGTCCTATAAGATATTTTGAAATGTATATCTTGTGTTGCTCAATATCCAAGTGGCCGGTCATGTTTGCAGGTTATACCTTCGAGTGGCCTATGTTTTGCCGGAGTGTTGATTCATTTCCGTTCCGGCAAATTTCAGGCGCTCGATATGTCCTATTTTAGCAAAGGTCATGCCGGATTTTTCCGTGAATTTTGGCATGACTTGTGCTAGAATATGTAGGAAATATCGAGTGCCCCGGATTTGTGTGTTGAGTATCTTGGTAGTTGTCTTCGATCGATTTTCAATTAATGTTTTAACTATGAACATAGGAAATGTCTGACGACGAGAAGGATTTCGGTATTTGCAAATACTGCGAAGACGAACGCGGCCTGTGCGACGGAATCTTCCTAGATGATGATAGGCGCTTCAGCATCAAGCTGGACGAGAACTTCGAAATGGATACAGTAAGTCACAATGACAAGTATTTTTTTGTAATTAAGCATGACATCTGCTTCATTTGCTTTAACTTATATTTTTTTTACTATTCTACTAGCGTATCCCCTGCCATGCAAGAGTTTTTGTATTGGATAAGATAGGTTTCAGTCATGGTATGGAGGAAAAGATAGTTTACTTGAAGACCGAGCATGGTTATATTTTCCATGCGAAGTTATACAATTCAGACGACTACACCTATTTTGGATGCAAAACATGGCGAGCACTATGCAAGACTTATGCATTTGAGCCTGATATGGTTATCACCTTTGATATTCGTCCGGAAGATGATATTGAAGGTAATACCGACATCTGGGTCAATGTGCAAATGCCTCCAGTTATACCATTATGTAAGTTTCTCAACCATATTTATGTCTTTGATATTGTTTATTCAAAAATAGTTGACAACTAATTTGTATTGTCAGCTTATTTTCGTGCAAGCAAACATGTCCAGCTTGTTAGACATGACCGTATACTGTCCTGGGGCTGAACTCAACTGCGAGGAGCTCAGTCATTATGTTTCATGGCTTGAGGATCTTGATACTGTCAAGATAAATTTTCTTCCTGCATTTAGAAATCTTAGTACTGAAAATGTGCGACCAATAGTGTTCGTAATGAACTACGGTCACATCCATTGAGGAAGGATGGTAAGATTTTTACTTTTTATCCTCATTGCATCTTTTCCATACATTATTTTTGAAGCTAAACTTCATTGCTAAGTATGTTACCATACGATGTTCTTCAACAGGGACTCCCGATGAATGTTGTGCCTTATGGGATCGAGACTAAAGGTATCATGAGTATTATCAACTTACGGCCAAGATATCCTACAGCTTACTTTAGTCCATTCAAGATTAGCGACGGATGCTTAATAGTGCAAGACTGGACCAAATATGTGTTGGGGGAGCGCAGAGAAGTACTAGGGAGCAGCAACCAGAGGCGCCTTCCACGATTAGGAGACAAGTTCATCTGCATGTTCCAACTTGATCAAGGAGGAGAGCTACACATGTTTTATGTTCTTTTACCTAAGAGAGAGTAGCAGGAGTGAGTAGCAGGAGTGAGTAGCTGGCTAGAAATGAGTTTCAGGATGATGATGTGCTACACTATTACTATGATGATAAAATAGCTAGTGTTGGTGGTAATGACTATGATGATTATTATTAGCTAGTGTTAGTGGTGATTAAATAAATACTGTTGGTGGTAATGACCATGATGATGATTAAATATCTTGTGCTGGCGGATTAGATTCAAGTGGAGGCAACATGTGGTGCACATCGAAAGTACTACTAATTCAAACTAGATCAAGTTTGGATTAGTAGTATACTTTTGACATGCACCACATATTGCCTCCACTTGAACCTAATCCACCTTCATTTAATACACTGTTATGGACATAATGATGTAAATCTCATAACAGCTGGTGTTTTACCAATATTTGTATGATGGCGCATAAATACACTAAAAAAAATACTAGTAGCGATGGAAAGAAAACACGCTGCAAGTAGATACCTTAGCAGTAGCGCAGTACTGGACAAGCGCTGCAGCTATTTGTACTAGCAGTAGCGCGTGATGGCACGCGTTACTGCTAAGCAATAGCTGTAGCGCCTTATTAGTAGCGCGGCTCCCCGCGCTACTAGTGGGCATAAAACACGCGCTACTGCTAGGGTTTTCCCTAGTAGTGCGTGGTTGCCCTTTAGCACCGGTTCGTGCTGAACCGGTACTAAAGGGGGGAGCCTTTAGTGACCACAATTTAGTGCCGGTTATGTAACCGGCACTAAAGGGCCTTACGAACCGGTGCTATTGCCCGGTTCTGCACTAGTGGGCACCGGGATCGGTAGGGTGATGGCCGAGCGCGCGTGGGGGGGGGGGGGCGAATCTGGACGGTTGCCTTGACTTTTCGCCTGACGGTGTGGCCCAGGCGTGTTTTTTCCTTCCGCCGGAGCCCCCGAGCGCCCCCCAGTTCGCTGGGTTCGGGCCTGGGATCGCTGGGTCCAAAGACGGGCCTAGCCGGCAGATTTTGGTATCTTGAGGGCGCGACTGGGGGGTTTATTCGGCGCCGGCGTGAAAAAAGTCGTCCTGGGTGCCTGTTCGGAGCGCGGCTGAAGATGCTCTTACACCTAGGAGACGTCTCACTTCCTGCACTATCATCGCCTGTGGCGACCTATCCAGAGTCTTAGATTTAATGAGTTTGACGACATATTGACAGTCCATCTCTACGTCCACCGTCAGCGAGGACCATTGCAGCGTTGAGTCCTTCCGAGCATGCCACGAGTTCTGCTTGTAATGGTCCCGAGCAAGGCGGGGAGCCCCTTTCATAGTAAAAAAGACATCAGCGCATTAAAGGTTAATTTCAGGAAATTAGAAAATTGTGTTGTTGCTCAAACTGTCCATCCAATTAATGACCCGTTTTACCATTTAAGGCTGATCATAGTGGGAAGTATCATACACTAGTATCATGCATATGATACTAGTATATGATACTACATCTATAGTGTATGATAGTACATCTATAGCGTAAAATTCAGTTCGTCGCCCATGGACAGCATGATTATAATGTTACCAACTAGTAATGCTTATCTTTCTCTGATTTTATCTTATTTGCTTATCTGCATAGACCAAACTTTAATTTGAATTTTGTAGGAACGTAGACACATCTTGTATCGACCCATTCAGTTTTTTTCAAAACAATAAAATAAATTCACAATTATGTATGGTGTTGTCCTGCATTGGTAGTATTGTACTCTTGTGAGAGCATCTCTAGCAGACCCGGTATAACGCGCAAACCCGCATAACTCCGACGAGTATACGGGCTCGGTCCATTTTTCTGTCCAAAACAGAGCTTATATACTCGCCCAGCCCGTTTTTTTACCGCGGCCCGCATAGCTCACCCCCGAATCCGTATAACTACGAGTTTGCGGGGCAGATACGGGTCGAAACCCTATCCCCCGCCGTCGCGTTTCGCCGCAATTCCCCACTCCCTCCCTCACATTTCTCGCCGCAGGTGAGCCCACTTCAGCCTCCAGCCGCCATGTGGGGTCGTATGTGGAGCTCCGGCCGCAGCTCCGGCGGGGCAGTGACCCTGAGCGCGAGTGGTGTGTCCGTGCGGACGGCGCGAGGAAGCGTGCGGCGGGGAAGTAGACCAACCCGGGCCTCCAACCACCGGCAAGGCTCCTCCGTCGCGAGACGGACGAGTATGACCGTCGGCACGGGCGGACGCCCTCCTCGACCGCGGGCTCTGCGTCTGCCTCGTGGCTCACCACTGTCTTGGGCTCTTCCTCTTCCGACATGGCACTTCTCCCCGTGAAGAGGGAGTGGGCGGAGGAGATCGTCGCCGTCAAGCAGGTGCCGGAGGAGGGCGAGCTCGTCGCCGTCAAGCAGGAGCGGACCAGATCGCGCGCCTAGGCATCGTCGGGCCCGAAAATTTCGTCGGCGACGATGTCAGCGCGGTCGCGGCCGCCATTGCCGAACGGAGCTTGCGAGAGGAGGCGGAGCATCGCCGCCACGACTTGGAGCTCGAAGACCTCCTTTTCCAGCAAGCGGTCGCGGCCAACCTCGCTGTGAAGGACAAGGCCGACGAGTGGCAACGCATCCGCGAGGAGCAGAGGGAGAAGTACGTCGACCTCGTCAACTCCGACGAGGAGAACTGAGCTCCTCCACCACCACGAGCTCGTCCATTTTGGTAGCCCCCTCAGAGCCCGCAGATCCCCCGCCCTCCTCTAGTACGTAGTAGTAGTAGTAGAATCTATGTATGATCATGTAGTATGTGATGAACTATGAACGACCAGTGTGGTTCCAATTTCTCCCGTCAAAGTTTTTTTTCTTTCAAATTATGTAGTTTCATATACGAGGTCTATTCTGCAGCGCACGATTTCGCCCCTGAAACTGTAAACACGTTATGCGGGTCGGCGTTATACGGGGTCTACTAGTGATGCTCTGAGGCGATAGCACGTGGAACTGCTGCTCCTGGGATTGTGACCATGTGATCCTTCACCGTCCAGTTCCAATTGATGTACTCCTTGATTCATATAAATCTTTCGTAGATTATTTTCGATCTTTATGACCGCTAAATCACTAAATTAAGGACAGCATGTTTCATGCGGACAAAAACGTGGATTGGTTTCTGGTGATTTGGACTTTGTAGCGCATGGATCAGGCTTGAGGCGCCAATTTCTGTTAGGAAATCGCTGTTACACGGATCGGAATATCAGATCGCGTGCGCACCGCCTATAGGCTATAGATTAGACCATATAGTAACGACAAAAGACCCGATCGAGATAAACGTTGTCAACTAAATTAGTAAGTGTTCTAATCGCAACAAATAAAATTTTAAAACAAGTGTTAGCTACAGCCACTCATTAGATGTTGTTTAGTTAGTCTAGGATCAGTAGCTAATTAAGCAGGTGGGAATGATTGGACAAAGCTCCACTGGATTAATTATCATCAACCTCCCTCTGGTTGCTGCAACTTCTGGTACAATCAACACATAACACTTGACGGCTGAACTTACGGATAGGAGTTTATTCATCCGAGATAGCAAAGATTGAGGTGCATTGACAGTACAGTCAACAGAAGGCCGGCCCACTTAAATGAATATTTTATCCGCTAAGTAGGTTGCCATGACTAAGTATGCGAAGCTGAATATAGCAGAATTCCGTCGATAATTGCATTGAGCCTCTTTGGCGGTGTTTAGAGTTCATGGCTTGGTGGGTAATAAGCAGTGAAACAAAATAGCGCGCTATAGCATCGTTAATAGCACGCTATAGTGTTCTAAGCAATGTCTCGCTAAGTAAATCAGTTTAAAATGTCTCACTAATAACATGCTATAGTGCGACATAGCACGCTAATAGCATATTTTAAGAGCCTTGCTATTTTGTCATAGCATGCTATTTTTTTCATTGGAAGAAGCCTGTTTTGGTCAGTAGGAGAGTGTCGCGGAGGGCGCAGCCTAGAGAGGAAGCCCACGGCGCCAAATTGTTGGGCCGACATCCCCATTTTTTTTTAGGAGATCATGCTTGCTCATAGTTAGATAGGAATGCGTTTCATTAAGCATATCTTGCACGCTCATGTAGCTTGCAGTGTGCACGCTTAACAGCCTGATATACTTTGGTGTTGTCCTTCTTCTTCTGCCCTTTTCCATATCAACAGCACTTTTGTGCATGAGACTTTCAACAACTTGAGGACCAATATCAACAACTTCATCACCTCTGTTTGGCAGAAGATCTGAAAACAAACGAGACACAGTTAATCAACTCTCTCTCTCTCTCTCTCTCTCTCTCTCTCTCTCTCTCTTCGAGAAATTTTTCGATTTATTTATCTTCAATCATGGTAATACAACGAACGCCAGAAATAATAAAACTTACATCAGATACAAAAGTAAACAAGTTGCTGCCAGAATATCTTCGAAAGAAGTAAAATGGGTCAGATTAAAATACTTGAAACAACACTAATCAAAAAATTGTAAAAGCGTATCCCATGTAGCTGACAGAGGAACAAATTGGTCCAGTCATATATGTAGTCTGAGGCTTCTACCATCACATTGGCCTGCTTGGTGTCCTCATGCAGATCGTAGCAAACACTAGCGGAGTCAGGATCGCCGCCTCATATCCGTTGCGTAGGGCGCCGCCGAGCAACCTGGCGCGCACACCCTCGTGCACGGGGCGCTCATATGGGGCGGCACATATCTCCTTTTTTCCTTTTGTTTTTTTCTTTTCTTTTCTATTTATTTTCTATTTTCCTTTTATTTTCTCTTTTTTCTTATTTACCTATTCGCTTTTTGCGAATTTTCTTTCCAAATTCTTGAACATTTTTTTGTTCATCAATATATAAAAATGTTGTCCAATTCAAAAAATGTTCATAATATAAAAAATTTAGTTCATCAGATTTAAAAATGCTCATCAAAATTCTAAATTTGTTCATTGATTAAAACAATATTTCTTCAAATTCAAAATTTTCCATCACTTTTAAAAAATGTTCATCAAATTCAAATTTTTTCGTTGAGTTCAAAATTTGTTCATCTATTTCTCAAAAAAATTCATGAATACAAAATTTTGTTTATCAAGTTTAATTTTTTTCATCATTATTAAAAAATGCTCATAAAAGTTTTACATCAAAATAAAAAATGTTCATTCCTTTGAAATCATGAGCTTTTGTTTTCTGGAAAAACACTTGAAACTTGAAACCATGAGTGCTCGATCTTTTGAAACTTGAAACTTTTTAAAATTCCGAATTATTTTGAAGAAGAAAAAACTAAAAACAGAAATAAAAAAACATATTAAAAACCTGGGGCTTCCAGCCCACTCATGGGCCGACCCACTAAGGACGCGCGGGATGGGGGCAGTGCGCGCTGGCATGTTCGCCAACGCGTCACACACCAGGGAGGTCCTGTTCGGCGCCTTAAGCGCCCGAACAGGTAGCTGGCGCCCACTACACCTCTTTGTTGGGCCAGCCCGCAAAAGAAAAGCGCAGCGAACAAAAGACCAGAAAAATCGCACAATCTTTTTTGACAGGATTCGAACTCGAAACGCCTCATCGTTATTCAAGCTGCGCTAACCACTAGAACAATCGAAGACTTGTGATTTGTTGTAACGTTCACTCCATAAGAACAAGTGTGACCGCGCTATTTACTAATAACTCAGATTTGTTTAAACGTGAAATCGAAAAAGTTCATAAACTTCACAGCAAAAGTTCATCATTTTAGAAGAAAAAGGCTCACAAACTTTAAAAAGCTATATCACTTTTTAAGAAAAGTTCACAAACTAAAAAAAAGTTCATCGATTCTGAAAAAAGTTCATGCAAAAGTGAAAAAAGCTCATCAATATTGAAAAAGGTTCATCGAGTTTGAAAATTAGTTCACCAATTTTGAAGAAGTTCACAAATATAAAGAAAAAAGCATCAATTTTGAAAAAGTTCATCGAATTTGAAAAGAGTTCATCAGATTTGAAAAAGGTTCATTGAATTTGAAAAAGTTCATCGGATTTGAAAAGAGTTCATTGAATTTGAAAAAAGTTCATCGGATTTGAAAAGAAGTTCATCAGATTTAAAAAGGTTCATTGAATTTGAAAAAAGTTCATCAATATGAAGCGAATGTTCACGGATTTGAAAAGAAGTTCGTCGAATTTGATAAAAGTTCATCAAATTTAAAAAAGTTCATATATTTGAGAAAAATGTCGACGGATTTGAAAAGTTCATCGAACAAAGAGGAAGGAGATATTCTTTTTCTGTTCGTACAAAGAATAAAAAACAGAAGAAAAATACCATTTAGAATAAGAAAAGGACGAAAAAAGAAAAAAATGGAAAAAAGGAAAAGGCTAAGAAGAATACGCGGAAGAAGCACTACCTGAGCAGATAACACGCGATGGTGGAATGGTTTGTGCATCGCGTTACCTACCGCGAAGTTGCAGGATCGAATGCCAGTGAACTCTCCTTATTTTTGGGTCTACAGCAGGAAAAAAAAGGAAAAGATGGGCCAAGCCCAGGTAAAGCGGCTGCAGGCGCCCGTTAGCAGAATACACATTAACGGGCGCCCGCAGCGCTAAATAGGAAATCCCCACACACCATATAGGAGGTCCCATGAGGATCAGCCCACGTCCCAGATATGAGAGGTCTTATTGGACACTCGCGAGCGGCAAACAGCAGAGCATTCGCTGAAGAGCACGCCAAATGGGCCGGCCACGATGCAGCGCAAATTATTAACTAATAGCTACAGAGGCGGACCCGTTTTTAAAAAGTTCCACTTGGAAAAATGTGAACAAATTTCCTTCAAAAAAGCCAATAATTTTTTAAATGTGAAAAAACCAAAACTCGAACAACTTCTAAAACACGAATTTTGAAAAAAATTGAACAAAAATTGAAAACATGAACAAATTTTTTATATAGGCTGAACAGTTTTTAAATATACATTTAACGTTTTTGTAATATACGCTGAACAATTTGTAAAAACGCATTGAACATTTCTGTGATATACGCTGAGCAAGTTTTCCAAATACACAATGAACATTTCGTAGTATGGATTGAACAAATTCTTGATATACGATGAACAAGTTTAAAATACAAGGTGAACAATTTCTTAATATACGATGAACATTTTTTTAATAATATGAGCTGAATACTTTTTTAATATACGATGAACATCTTTTAATACGTGACCTTTTATATACTAAAAAATGTAAACAGAGAAAAGAAACAGTAAAAAAAGAAAAAAGAAAAGAAAGAAAGAAATAAGCAGAGAAAAAGAAAAAGAAAAAAAATCGAAAATAGAATAAAACCTAGTAAAAACAAAACAGAAAAACCCGGTCCACGGAACCTTCTAGAAAGTTCCCAAAACCGGTCAGGAACCTTCACGAAGGTTCCCAAGATCCCGCAACGAAGAAAGGAATGATCGCAACGAAGAAACAGGTGCGAAGCTGAATCGTGGGCCGGCCCAAGTGGAAGCGACAAGTCCCGCTCTTCAGCGAAGCTATGAAGATTTGACGCTAACGAGCGTCATATAGGAATCACCTCCTAGATATGCCCTTATATCAGGGCTCCGGCTGGGTTGTCGAGCGGGGCTGCCCAAGCCTAACAATGTTGTACACGATGCTACAGTCAACCATGGCTTGCTTCGCGGGCTACGTCGGGCTTGACAGCCCTGATAGCATACACGGTGCTTCTACCGATTGTCTTTTTTAACATAGTACGATTGAATTCACTTATATACACGAGCATACACTCAACCCCAATGAATGCACGCACGGGCAACCTACCTCTATGCGCACCTCCGAGAGATTGAGTCGGTATAGCATCTTGAGATTTTACAAAGTTATCATAGGCGCCTCACAATCAACAGGAACGTCTCCGCCCACTGAACGAATATCGCCGAAAGCCTGGAATAAATCAATAAATAATGCGAGCACCAATGTCAATCCTTGAACTCAAATCCCAATGGGCTGGAGATACCACTGTCCTCCTACACGGTACTTCTACCAATAGTCTAACAGAAAGAGTTATAAGTCGATTAGTATTACCATGCACGGCTGCAGTAGCTTTGTACGTCAAAAATGCCAAGTCTGATCTAAGGCAGCATAAGCCCAAAAAAGGGCCAAAAAGTGGCCTCACGCAAGGTGAACCGCCTTGTAGATGAACTGGCCGTTTCTGAAATTCGTGAAGCCATGATTATTTTCTACCTAAGTTTGAGCGGTTTTAGGGAAATTTAAACGACGTGCATTGAAACGGACACAACAAATGCTCGTGGACACGTTCAAAAGTCTCCGCTGACAGCGGATAGGGGGGCGGCCATCCAACTCGGTGCACTAAATGCCCGTATGTTTTTTCTATGCCCAGAGCACATCAAATAATTAAATATAGTAAATATCATTTTTCATCCATAATTATGCAATGAATAAAAATTCAAATGTAAAATAATTCAAATATAAACATTACAATCTAAACATGAAGTTTTCAGTAAAATAGTTCAAATTTGAATTCAACCATTTAGACACAATTTTTAGTTCTCCCATGAAGCGTCCACAAATGCTCAACCAGATCCTTCTGAAGCTTCCCATTAGTTACTCGATGGCGAATTTGTTGATGCATTTGGATAAAGTCCTCAAACGTCGCCGGATTCTGCTCTAGAAGTTGGTTAGGATCACCCATTTGCTCAAATTGTAGACCATGTCGAACTTCTTCACCCTCATCCTACGCAATCATTTTGTGCATGATGTGTTAGGAACGATAGTATATTGACCAGAGGGAGGGTGAATGGGGGATTCAAAAATTCTTTCGAATCTTTAGAAATTATCCCAAATACAGCAGCGGAAATAGAGATCACTAGAGAGGAATGCTAAACAGGCTCGCTACTGAGGTACAAAACCTTCAAGGTATGAAGCAATAATGATACGAGCATAAGCTACAGTAGGCTTTATGATGATAATGGTGATGCAGCATGCTAATAGAACTATCATCATGATGCAAAAAGGTACAGAGCTATGACAAGAGGTTATGATGAAAGATAACTCAGTCTAAGAAAGATACAACTCTCTGTGAGGGAAATAAGGAATGAAATACAGCAGAGAGTATCAGATCAAATAATCTCATCACAGAGCACACGAAATAACTATCGAAAGTTTCGCATTGTAGAAGAATAGAACCAGTGGTGCTCGATGGTGATAGGAGATTCGGTAGACCAGTTCACCCTTCTGCCAAAGGGCTACGTCTGGTTGGAGGGGCTGTGACTTAACAAGGAAGATAAACTCTCTTCACTCTAATCCCCTTCAACGCAGAGCTGATCAGACTCAGGTTGATTTCACTTGTGGTAGATCCTTGTCGGCGATCTCCAAACCTTCGATCGACATTCGCGAACCACAATCACTCTTGGTTGCTGAAGATCAGGCTCGGTGAATGCTACATCTTGAGCTTGCGTTGGTTTTCCTTGAAGAGGAAAGGGTGATGCAGCAATAGTAGCGTAAGTATTTTCCTCAGTTTTTGAGAACCAAAGTATCAATCAACTCAACAGTGGCAACTTTATTTTCAATAATTTCAAGCCGTTGCATCACATGTTCTAAAGTTAAAACGGTTCCATTAACCAAAAGAGGTGGTGGGCCAAACAAATCTAACATAGCATTATAAGCATCAAACGTATGGCTACTCAAGAAATCCCCTCCGGTAACGGTATCAAGAACGCATCTATTCCAAGGAGTAATGCCCACATAAAAATTGCGAAGAAGTACGGAAGTAGAAAGCTTCCTAGTAGATTTATTTTGAGCATTGCAAATTCTATGCCAAGCATCTTTTAAATTTTCTCCCTCCCTTTGCTTAAAATTGAGAATTTCATGTTCGGGAGTAATAACGAGGATAGGAGGACTAGCCATTACGACAAAGTAAACGATCTAACACACGAGCAAACGGAAAAAGGCAAGTGAAAAAGAGAGGAGAAGATTGGGAAAGAGAGGGCAAATAAAACGGCAAGGGTGAAGTGGGGGAGAGGAAAACGAGAGGCAAATGGTAAATAATGTAAATGCGAGGGAGATGAGTTTGTGATGGGTACTTGGTATGTCTTGACTTGATCGAAGACCTCCCCGGCAACGGCGCCAGAAATCCTTCTTGCTATGTCTTGAGCTTGCGTTGGTTTTCCTTGAAGAGGAAAGGGTGATGCAACAATAGTAGCGTAAGTATTTCCCTCAGTTTTTGAGAACCAAGGTATCAATCCAGTAGGAGGCTCCTCAAAAGTCCCACGCACCTACAGAAACAAACAAAGAACTCGCAACCAACGCAATAAAGGCGTTGTCAATCCCTTCACGGCCACTTGCGAAAGTGAGATCTGATAGAGATAGTATGATAAGATAAATATATTTTTGGTATTTTATAATATAGATGCGAAAAGTAAAGATGCAAAAAAAAGTAGATTGAAAGCTTATATGATAAAAGATAGACCCGGGGCCATAGGTTTCACTAGTGGCTTCTCTCAATATAGCATAAGTATTACAGTGGGTGAACAAATTACTATCGAGCAATTGATGGAAAAGCGAATAATTATGAGATTATCTAGGCATGATCATGTATATAGGCATCACGTCCGCGACAAGTAGACCGACTCCTGCCTGCATCTACTACTATTACTCCACACATCGACCGCTATCCAGCATGCATCTAGAGTATTAAGTTCATAAGAACAGAGTAACGCATTAAGAAAGATGACATGATGTAGAGGGATAAACTCATCAATATGATATAAACCCCATATTTTTTATCCTCGATGGCAACTATACAATACGTGCCTTGCAACCCCTGCTGTCACTGGGTAAGGACACCGCAAGATTGAACCCAAAGCTAAGCACTTCTCCCATGGCAAGAAAGATCAATCTAGTAGGCCAAACCAAACTGATAATTCGAAGAGACTTGCAAAGATAACTCAATCATACATAAAAGAATTCAGAGGAGATTCAAATATTTCTCATAGATAAACTTGATCATAAACCCACAATTCATCGGATCTCGACAAACACACCGCAAAAAGAGTTTACATTGAATAGATCTCAACAAGAGAGGGGGAGAACATGGTATTGAGATCCAAAAAGAGAGAAGAAGCCATCTAGCTAATAACTATGGACCCGAAGGTCTGTGGTAAACTACCCACAACTCATTGGAGAGGCTATGGTGTTGATGTAGAAGCCCTCCGTGGTCGATTCCCGCTCCGGCGGAGCGCAGGTGAAGGCTCCAAGATGGGATCTCACGGATATAGAAGGTTACGGCGGTGGAAATTATTTTTGGTCAGCTCCTTGGATGTTTTCGGGGTACGTGGGTATATATAGGAGGAACAAGTACGTCGGTGGCCGCTCGAGGGGCCCAGGAGACAGGGGCGCGCCCAAGAGGGGTGGGCGCACCCTCCTATCTCCTGGCCACCTCGATTGCTTCTTGACTTGCACTCCAAGTCCTCTGGATCACGCTCGTTCCAAAAATCACGCTCTCGAAGGTTTCATTCCGTTTGGACTCCATTTGATATTCCTTTTCTTCGAAATACTTAAATAGGCAAAAAAACAGCAATATGGGTTGGGCCTCTGGTTAGTAGGTTAGTCCCAAAAACGATATAAATATGTAAAATAAAGCCGATAAACATCCAAAAGGGATAATATAATAGCATGGAACAATCAAAAATTATAGATACGTTGGAGACGTATCAGTGAAGACAACAACTTGTTATCTCACTCGAAGGCAAACCTATCCGTCTAGAGAATGCGTAGTTCTCGCTTAGAACTACTGTGATGCTAAACCACTGTCTAAGTTTGGGCTCTTGGTTTTTCTCTCGATGGATCTTAAACTCAAATCACTGAGAGAGGGGTTGCTCAAATCAATCTTCTCAGAAATCTCAAGCGGAGCAGCCAATGGACAACGTTGGAGCGGGTTGGCTATTTATAGCTGCAGCCTTCCCAAAAGGGGAATGACCAATTTGGATATCGGCCTTAGCCAATGGCGTAGTGACACGATTCTAACGGTCGGATTTGAGCACAACGGTAACATTTCTTGGGGAGCAAACTCCTCGGTCCGAGGTAAATCTCTCGCAACGAAGAAGATCACAATCTCTTGCTGGCAAGTATTTTCTCGGAACATTTCTCTCGCATCTTTCATAGGATGTGGCTAAGCATCATATCTGATCTAAGCAGCGAGAACCTATACCCCTCTTAATAGTACGGAGATCCTATGCTAGATAGACTGAAAGAAGAAAAACTAAATGAATGCTACGTCTTCATTTTGTCTTCAACTTCAATCGTTGTAGTCAATTCCTTTCGATGACAGTATATGAAACAGAAGCTTCACCTTTGCCGAAAACTTTCAAGGGGTCTATTTCTTCACATTGATCTTCTCAACTCTATAGCTTCAACATATGTAGCTTGTTCTTCTCTGCAACGCATATATGCATCGGTGAAGTTCCTTGAACTTAGCACCGGAGACAACATTCTCTTTGATCATGTATGGATTTTTATCTCTATGTGCACTAGCAAACAAATTAATCCATACCTGTTTCTGTCAACAATCTCCAAAACACAAGGTAGGCAGATATTGCACCAACAATCTCCCCCTTTTTGGACGATTGTTGACAAAACAGATCACATCGCATGATAGATAATGAGTGAAATGAAATGTGAAGAATAATGAGAACTGAGAGAAGATTATGAAGATAATAAATTCCCCCCTTAAGATATGCTTCGGTTTAGGAGATATATTTCTCTTCGATGAGTGTAATTGGCAGCCGAATTCATACTTGATTTCATTCAATGCACTCAACGGTGTCTGAGGCTGTTCCTGTCACGAAAACTTCGATAAAGGTTAGATGTGAAACAAACATTGTGTGTCTTGTGACACGGATAAGTCATGAAGGTTTTCTCAGAACCCAATTTGAATCCACACGATACATAGCATTCCTGCATGTTAGATAATCAATAAGATCAAAGCAGGATCGAATAATAATTTGTAGCTCAGAGTGAATAAGCTTTGAAGGTGGTTTTCCTGCATAGACGTGATACAAAATATATTCATGAGGGAAAACACTTTGCCAATCATATAGATGACAATTTAACTTCCTGCAAGGTTAGATAGTGATAAGTATCAATAAGAACGTATCCAACCAATGGTTGTGAAACATATGGTCCTTCAAAGTAACATCATCATTTGAGGATTCTCTGTTCTTCTTCGAGGAGCAGTTCGGTATCCCAGTAGGATAAACGATTTTCGATGAAGGTCAATCAAGGAATAAACATACGAAGGCACCTGCATATAGCGCGAAGCAAATATCATTGCAGGCGGGGGTTATTAACATTACATGACGACCAAATTTTTCAGCACCACATGTGGTGCGATAGAGTACTTGAAACAAATTATTCGAAGAGAAACCAAATGAAAGAACAAAGCAAATAACATCCTGCAAACCCTGATAAACTATCACTCGATGTTATTCTCCCCCTTTTGTCAACAAGTGTCGAAAAGGAAGGAGAGAACACACGAGGAATTACTCTATGGGAGAATCTTCTGAGTTAGAGTTGAAACCACTCGACGAATCAGAGTCAGAAGAATGCAGAATGGTCGAGGCAGAAGCAGGAGTAGCAACCTTGGCTTTGAGGGGCTTCAAGGGATATGCATCTGGCTTGTAGATATGAGTGTCGGCCGTGTCTGTGATTTCATCATCATGGTTGACAAACAGTAGATCCGTTGAAGCAGAATGCTGGGGGAGCTCTGGAGTTTGTCTTCGAATGCACGATACTTCAAGCAAGTCCATATAATCATACTCCTTCAGTAAGGCTTTCTTGGCTAGATCCTTGCGAGAGTAATGCTTCCTCAGCAAAGTCCAAGTGTGCTTCCTAACATCCTTCTCATGCAAAAGAATTTGAGGAGTGTGATTATGAATTAGGTTCAGCTCAGTCATCAATTCCACTTTTTCTTGCCTTTTCATCTTGATGTATCTCTCCAAAGTCAGCTGCATGCGAATACTGAAGGAAATATGTGGTAGAGGCAATAATAAAGTTATTATTTATTTCCTTATTTCATGATAAATGTTTATCATTCATGCTAGAATTGTATTAACCGGAAACATAATACATGTGTGAATACATAGACAAACATAGTGTCACTAGTATGCCTCTACTTGACTAGCTTGTTGATCAAAGGTGGTTGTGTTTCCTAGCCATAGACATGAGTTGTCATTTGATTAATGGGATCACATCATTAGAAGAATGATGTGATTGACTTGACCCATTCCGTTAGCTTAGCACTTGATCGTTTAGTATGTTGCTATTGCTTTCTTCATGACTTATACATGTTCCTATGACTATGAGATTATGCAACTCCCGTTTATCGGAGGAACACTTTGTGTGCTACCAAACGCACAACGTAATTGGGTGATTATAAAGGATCTCTACAGGTGTCTCCGAAGGTACATGTTGAGTTGGCATATTTCGAGATTAGGATCCGATTGTCGGAGAGGTATCTTTGGGCCCTCTCGGTAATGCACATCACTATAAGCCTTAGAAAGCAATGTGGCTAATGAGTTAGTTGCGGGATGATGCATTACGTAACGAGTAAAGAGACTTGCCGGTAACGAGATTGAACTAGGTATTGAGATACCGATGATCGAATCTTGGGCAAGTAACATACCGATGACAAAAGGAACAACGTATGTTGTTATGCGGTTTGACCGATAAAGATCTTCATAGAATATGTAGGAGCCAATATGAGCATCCAGGTTCCGCTATTGGTTATTGACCGGAAACGTGTCTCGGTCATGTCTACATAGTTCTCGAACCCGTAGGGTCCGCACGCTTAAGGTTTTGATGACAGTTATATTATGAGTTTATGAGTTTTGATGTACCGAAGGAGTTTGGAGTCCCGGATGAGATCGGCGACATGAGGAGGAGTCTCGAAATGGTCGAGACGTAAAGATCGATATATTGGACGACTATATTCGGACATCGGAAAGGTTCCGAGTGATTCGGGTATTTTTCGGGGGTATCGGGGAGTTACGGGAATACGAGGAAGAAGCAATGGGCCTCATGGGCCAAGTGGTGGAAGAGAGGAGACAAGGGTGCGCGCCCCCCTAGCCCAAACCGTATTGGACTAGGGGGCCGGCCCCCCTTTCCTCCTTTTCTTCCCTCTCCTTCCTTCTCCTTCTCCTTCCCTTCCTTCCCCTCTCCTACTTGGACTAGGAAAGAGGGGGAATCCTACTTGGAGTAGGATTACCCCCCTTGGGCGCGCCTCCTCCCCTTGGTCGGCCCTCTCCTCCTCCCCCCCTTTATATACGGAGGAGGGGGCACCCCATAGACACAACAAATTGATCTATTGATTTCTTGGCCGTGTGCGGTGCCCCCCTCCACCATAGTTCTCCTCGATAATATTGTATTGGTGCTTAGGCGAAGCCCTGCGACAGTAGAACATCAAGATCGTCACCTCGCCATCGTGCTGACAGAACTCTTCCCCGACATTCTGCTGTATCGTAGTACGGGGATCGTCATCGAGCTGAACGTGTGCTAGAACTCAGAGGTACCGTAGTTTCGGTGCTTGATTGGTCGGTCCGTGAAGACGTACGACTACATCAACCGCGTTGTTCTAACGCTTCCGCTTTCGGTCTACGAGGGTACGTGGACAACACTCTCCCCTCTCGTTGCTGTGCATCACCATGATCTTGCGTGTGCGTAGGAATTTTTTTGAAATTACTACGTTCCCCAACAGTGGCATCTGAGCCCAGGTTTATGCGTAGATGTTATATGCACGAGTAGAACACAAGTGAGTTGTGGGCGATACAAGTCATACTGCTTACCAGCATGTCATACTTTGGTTTGGCGGTATTGTTGGATGAAGCGGCCCGGACCGACATTACGCGTACGCTTACGCCATACTGGTTCTACCGACGAGCTTTGCACACAGGTGGCTGGCGGGTGTCAGTTTCTCCAACTCTAGTTGAACCGAGTGTGGCTACGCCTGGTCCTTGCAAAGGTTAAAACATCACTAACTTGACGAACTATCATTGTGGTTTTGATGCGTAGGTAAGAACGGTTCTTGCTTAGCCCGTAGCAGCCACATAAAATTTGCAACAACAAAGTAGAGGACGTCTAACTTGTTTTTGCAGGGCATGTTGTGATGTGATATGGTCAAGACGTGATGCTATATTTTATTGTATGAGATGATCATGTTTTGTAACCGAGTTATTGGCAACTGGCAGGAGCCATATGGTTGTCACTTTATTGTATGAAATGCAAGCGCCCTGTAATTGCTTTACTTTATCACTAAGCGGTAGCGATAGTCGTAGAAGCAATAGATGGCGAAACGACAACGATGCTACGACGGAGATCAAGGTGTCGCGCCGGTGATGATGGTGATCACGACCATGCTTCGGAGATGGAGATCACAAGCACAAGATGATGATGCCCATATCATATCACTCATATTGATTGCATGTGATGTTTATCCTTTATGCATCTTATTTTGCTTTGATTGACGGTAGCATTATAAGATGATCTCTCATTAATTATCAAGAAGTGTTCTCCCTGAGTATGCACGTGAAAGTTCTTCGTGCTGAGATACCACGTGATGATCGGGTGTGATACGCTCTACATTCAAATACAACAGGTGCAAAATAGTTGCACACACGGAATACTCAGGTTAAACTTGACGAGCCTAGCATATACAGATATGGCCTCAGAACACGGAGACCGAAAGGTCGAGCGTGAATCATATAGTAGATATGATCAACATAGTGATGTTCACCATTGAAACTACTCCATCTCACGTGATGATCGGACATGGTTTAGTTGATTTGGATCACGTGATCACTTAGATGACTATAGAGATGTCTATCTAAGTGGGAGTTCTTAAGTAATATGATTAATTGAACTTAAATTTATCATGAACTTAGTCCTGGTAGTATTTTGCAAATTATGTTGTAGATCAATAGCTCGCGTTGTTGCTTTCATATGTTTATTTTGATATGTTCCTAGAGAAAATTGTGTTCAAAGATGTTAGTAGCAATGATGCGGATTGGATCCGTGATCTGAGGTTTATCCTTCTGCACAGAAGAATTATGTCCTTAATGCACCACTAGGTGACAGACCTATTGCAGGAGCAGATGCAGACGTTATGAATGTTTGGCTAGCTCAATATGATGACTACTTGATAGTTTAGTGCACCATACTTAACGGCTTAGAATCGGGACTTCAAAGACGTTTTTTGAACGTCATGGACCATATGAAATATTCCAGGAGTTGAAGTTAATATTTCAAGCAAATACCCGAGTTGAGAGATATGAAGTCTCCAACAAGTTCTATGGCTAAAAGATGGAGGAGAATCGCTCAACTAGTGAGCATGTGCTCAGATTGTCTGGGTACTACAATCGCTTGAATCAAGTGGGAGTTAATCCTCCAGATAAGATAGTGATTGGCAGAGTTCTCTAGTCACCATCACCAAGTTACTAGAACTTCGTAATGAACTATAGTATGCAAGGGATGACAAAAACGATTCCCGAGCTCTTCGTGATGTTGAAATCGACGAAGGTAGAAATCAAGAAAGAGCATCAAATGTTGATGGTTGACAAGACCACTAGTTTCAAGAGAAGGGCAAAGGGAAATAAAGGGAACTTCAAATAGAATGACAAGCAAGTTGTCACTCCTGCGAAGAAGCCCAAAACTGGACCAAAGCCTGAAACTGAGTGCTTACACTGCAAAGGAAATGGTCACTGGAAACGGAAATGCCCTGAATATTTGGTGGATGGCAAAAGGAACAAGGGTATATTTGATATACAGGTTATTGATGTGTACTTTACTAGTGTTTATAGCAACCCCTCGGTATTTGATACTGGTTCAATTGCTAAGAGTAGTAACTCGAAACGAGAGTTGCAGAATGAATAGAGACTAGTTAAGGGTGAAGTGACGATGTGTATTGGAAGTGGTTCCAAGATTGATATGATCATCATCGCACACTCCCTATACTTTCGGGATTAGTGTTGAACCTAAAATAAATGTTATTTGGTGTTTGCGTTGATCATGAATATGATTTGATCATGTTTATTGCAATATGGTTATTCATTTAAGTTAGCGAATAATTTTTGTTCTGTTTACATGAATAAAACCTTCTATGGTTATACACCCAATGAAAATGGTTCGTTGGATCTCGATCGTAGTGACACACATATTCATAATATTGAAGCCAAAAGATGCAAAGTTAATAATGATAGTGCAACTTATTTGTGGCACTGCCATTTAGGTCATATTGGTGTAAAGCGCATGAAGAAACTCCATGCTGATGGACTTTTGGAATCACTTGATGCTTGCGAACCATGCCTCTTGGGCAAGATGATTAAAATGCTATTCTCCGGAACAATAGAGCAAGCAACAGATTTGTTGGAAATCATACATACTGATGTATGTGGTCCAATGAATGTTGAGGCTCGCGGCGGGTATCGTTATTTTCTGACCTTCACAGATGATTTGAGCATATATGGTATATCTACTTAATGAAGCACAAGTCTAAAACATTTGAAAAGTTCAAAGAATTTCAGAGTGAAGTGGGGAATCATCGTAACAAGAAAATAAAGTTTCTACGATCTGATCGCAGAGACGAATATTTGAGTTACGAGTTTGGTCTTCAATTAAAACAATGTGGAATAGTTTCACAAACTCATGCCACCTGGAACACCACAACGTAATGGTGTGTCCGAACATCGTAACCACACTTTATTAGATATGGTGCGATCTATGATGTCTCTTATCGATTTACCATTATCATTTTGGGGTTATGCATTAAAGACAACTGCATTCACTTTAAATAGGGCACCATCAAAATCCATTGAGACGACGCCTTATGAACTCTGGTTTGGCAAGAAACCAAAGTTGTCGTTTCTTAAAGTTTGGGGCTGCGATGCTTATGTGAAGAAACTTCAACCAGATAAGCTTGAACCCAAATCAGAGAAATGTGTCTTCATAGGATACCCAAAAGAGACTATTGGGTACACCTTCTATCACAGATCTGAAGGCAATACTTTTGTTGCTCAATTCGAATCCTTTCTAGAGAAGGAGTTTCTCTCGAAAGAAGTGAGTGGGAGGAAAGTAGAGCTTGATAAGGTAATTTGTACCTTCTCCCGAATTGGAAAGTAGTTCATCATAGAAATCAGTTCCAGTGATTCCTACACCAATTAGTGAGGAAGCTAATGATGATGATCATGGAACTTCAGATTAAGTTACTACAAAACCTCGTAGGTCTTCCAAAGTACAGTCCAGACCAGAGTGGTACGGTAATCCTGTTCTGGAAGTCATGTTACTAGACCATGATGAACCTACAAACTATGAGGAAGCGATGATGAGCCCAGATTCCGCGGCCATGAAATATGAGATGGGATCCATGTATGAGAACAAAGTGTGGACTTTGGTGGAGTTACCCGATGATCGGCAAGACATATTGTATAAATGGATTTTCAAGAGGAAGACAGACGCTGATAGTAGTGTTACTATCTACAAAGCTCGACTTGTCGCAAAAAGGTTTTCAGCAAGTTCAAGGTGTTGACTACAATGAGATTTTCTCAACTGTAGCGATGCTTAAATCTGTCCGAATCATGTTAGCAATTGCCATATTTTATGAAATCTGGCAAATGGATGTCAAAACTGCATTCCTTAATGGTTTTCTTAAAGAAGAGTTGTATATGATGCAACCAGAAGGTTTTGTCAATCCTAAAGGTGCTAACAAAATATGCAAGCTCCACCAAATTATCTATGGACTGGTGCAAGCATCTCGGAGTTGGAATATACACTTTGATAAGTTGATCAAAGCATATAGTTTTATACAGACTTGCGGTGAAGCCTGTATTTACAATAAAGTGAGTGGGAGCACGACCACATTTCTGATAAATATATGTGAGTAACATATTGTTGATCAGAAATGATGTAGAATTTTTCTGGAAAGCATAAAGGAGTATTTGAAAGGAGTTCTTTAAAAGAAAGACCTCAGTAAAGCTACTTACATATTGAGCATCAAGATCTATTGAGATGGATCAAGACGCTTGATAAGTTTTTCAATAAGTACACACCTTGTCAAGTTTTTGAAGTAGTTCAAAATGGAATAGTCAAAGAAAGAGTTCTTGCCTGTATTGCAAAGGTGTGAAATTGAGTAAGACTCAAATCCCGACCACGGCAGAAAATAGAAAAGAGAATGAAAGTCATTCCCTATGCCTCAGTCATAGGTTCTATAAAGTATGTTATGCTATGTATCAGACCTATTGTATACGTTGCTCTAAATTTGGCAAGGGAGTACAATAGTGATCTAGGAGTAGATCACTGAACATTGGTCAAGAATATCCTTAGTGAGGACTAAGGAAATATTCCTCGATTATGGAGGTGATAAAAGAGCCCGTCAAAGAGTTACATCGATGCAAGCTTTTACACCGATCCAGATGACTCTAAGTCTCAATCTGGATACATATTGAAAGTGAGAACAATTAGCTAGAGTAGCTCCGTACAGAGCATTGTAGACATAAAATATTTGCAAAATACATACGACTTTGAATGTGACAGACCCGTTGACTAAGCTTCTCTCATGAGCAAAATATGATCACACCTTAATACTCTTTGGGTGTTAATCACATAAGCGATGTGAACTAGATTATTGACTCTAGTAAACCCTTTGGGTGTTGGTCACATGACGATGTGAACTATGGGTGTTAATCATATACAGATATGAATATTGGTGTTAAATCATATGGCGATGTGAACTAGATTATTGACTCTAGTGCAAATGGGAGACTGAAGGAAATATGCCCTAGAGGCAATAATAAAGTTATTATTTATTTCCTTATTTCATGATAAATGTTTATCATTCATGCTAGAATTGTATTAACCGGAAACATAATACATGTGTGAATACATAGACAAACATAGTGTCACTAGTATGCCTCTACTTGACTAGCTTGTTGATCAAAGATGCCTCGTTTCCAAGTCTGCACTTGTTGTTTTCCTGACAATAGTAAGATGTCAATCCTATTAACCTTAGGAATTTAGCTTGAGCATGAAGTCACAAATTTCACTGTTTGAGTTTAAAACTATTGTTTTAAAAATTTAGTAACACTTTTATTTCTTGAATAATTAGTTTGACCATTGTTTAACCACAGTTTGACCATAGTTTGACTAGATTTGACCAAAATTCAAAAAACTGAAATAATTATTTAGTAACACTAATATTCTTGAATAATTAGTTTGACCATAGTTTGACCAGATTTAACAAAAATTTAAAAAAAACTGAAATTTGACGAATTTTTTTGCCTCCAAATCTTAAAAGCCCCGTAACTTCTTTTTTCTGTTAGGTTTTTGAGGATTTTGAAAATGTTTAACGGGGTTCCCCGTTAAATTCGGATGTAACTTTTCGAGTAGATGATTTTTCATATAAAAAACTTTTTCATCCGAGTTAGTATGCAAAAGTTATGCCCATTTTTACAAATTCTCGAGAGATTTTGCAAATAAAGTCGAAATTCATATTTGCAAATTTTCCCAACAACTAGACCACATATCACATGGGAAACTTATTTTCTTTTATTTTTTTTGACATTTTCATCATTTTCTTTTATTTTCCCAACAACTAGACCAACTTAGTAGTAGCGAGGGCTAAAAACCAGCGATATTGCAATCAAGTTAGTAGTAGCGAGGGTTAAAAACCCGCGCTACTACTATGGCATGTCCCGGGGGGCACGGTAGAGACCGCTTAGTAGTAGCGAGGGTTAAAACCCGCGCTACTGCTATCAACTTAGTAGTAGCGAGGTTTAAAAACCTGCACTACTAGTAAGTAGCAGTAGCGAGGGTTTTTAACCCTCGCTACTAGTAAGATTCTGTGTATAGGCTTTTCCCTAGTAGTGAGGATTTGTACTACATAACTAACATCCTTAACTATAGAACTATTTGTTAAATATCAATCATATTAGTTTTTGTTATTCCTATGTAATGTATATTACTCCCTCCGTTCCTAAATATAAGTCTTTTTAGAGATTTCAATACTGACAACATACGGAGCAAAATGAGTGAATCTACACTCTAAAATATGTCCCTATATACATCCGTATATATTTTTTATTGAAATCTCTGCAAAGACTTATATTTAGGAACGGAGGAAGCACTGAGAAAAATATCACCTTGCAGTGTGCTAAATTTAAAGTGTATTCTATTAAAAGAAAAAGGTATGTTAATTTTTTACATTTTCGAGGAATTGCTCCTCAACATTTTTTTTCAAATATTATACCCTAAAATGCAAAAAAAAACTCATTGAATTAGTTTTACAATTTGTCTGGATTGTATGGTGTATATTTATGTTTGTGTGTGTGTGTGGGAGCATGCGTGCACATGTGTGTATTTTAATATCTTTAAATATCATGATAGCGATCTTTAAATCATATGGTCTAACAAATATTTTAATAGAAGCTTGTAGTGTACGCATGTGTCAAATTTATAGAAAACTTCAAGAGTATAAATTGAACTGTTGACATGATTTTCGCTCGTTTTCATGGTCAAACATGTGTTACAAGTTATGAGGCGGGTTATGTAATAATTGGACATGTGTGTATAAAAACAAACATTTGATTGATCCGACCTGGTGGCTGCGAATTTTCTACAATGCATAGTGTTGAGAGTGGGCATAAAAAATGGTTGGGGGAGGCATCGTGGTGGTGCTTGCCCATGGTCTGGGCGAGCTGAGGACGAGGCGACATACGCGGTGGTGGGTAGCCGGGGGCTAGCCGTGGTGGAGAGAAAGAGCGGGCATGATGGGAAGGAGGGAGTCAGCTGGACCTTGTCGGAAATGTATGGGTGGGAGAGAGAACTGGAAATACGGCCATGGCAGCAATGTGGCACTGGCACAGTGTAGGTCGATCCATAGGTACGAGACAGAGAGGATAGTAGGCGAGTGGTGTGGGGTCCAGCGGATACAGTTTGACTATATTTGAGACTGTATACCAAGATGAAATGGGCGAGCGGAGAGAAATGCTCATCTTTAGCGTGAATTGATCCGCCGCTCAAAGTCTTGGAGATTCATGCACGCATATTTTGTTAATATATGACATAAAGTTTACGGCACTCAACGAGACAAGAAGAAAACCGCTTAGATGTCACCCTGGTAAGGTTCTTCCAATCCATTCAAGGATTCAATGGCGACTACTGTTGCTTTAGGATGCTGGTCCTTAAGGGGACGTGCAGGAAGATTTTTCGGCTGTCATCGACAAGGTTAGGCCGGCTCCGGTGTGAGAGCGGCGACAGCTGCACGTTGGTGATAGCTCGAGATGGTGGATGCCGCATACAAGTAGTCATCCGCGGCTTGGATAGTGCAAACCATGGCGGCATACACCTCCTTGTAACCGCATACTTCTGGCCCTCAATTGCTTAGCTAGTGCGTCTGCTCATAACAAGTGATCAATCTACTGCCATGCTTCCCCGCTATTGTGAAACGGTTCTGTTTCATTTAGTTAATACCATGACTCTTCACTTTTAATCTCAGTTTGGAAAAGTTTTCAATCTTATTTCATCTCTATCAATTGGGTAATGGAGCGGCTGGAAACACTAGTGTCTAATTGCCATTTTATTTCATCTCTGACCATTGAGTAATTGAAAGGTTGAAGTATGGTGCCTAATTGCCAAAGTTGCATTGAATTCTAAAGATTTATATAAAAAATTATTTCATGCATATTGGAGTCTTAATATTTACAAAAAAAAGTTTTAGTGTGTGCAATATAAGAATTGAGTATTTGATTCCATATATGTGAAATGTTGGGCTATGTTGGTGCAATCGAGTGCCCCTAGAAACAGAGAGGGGCTAATGTGTTTGCTAGTGCACACAAAGAGATAAGATCCCTGGAGTACATAGGAGTTTTCTACAAACTCCTGCGATAATGATGTGCGCAGCAAAGAAGAATACTATTTGGAGATGACCCACAAAAATATTGCAAAGTTGAAGTAATTGCTATATGTGGCATCCGAGAGAAAATGACTGCACTAGAGAAGAACGAATACGAAGTGAAGACGTGGGCTTTCTTTTGTAGTTCATTTTATTTCTTTGAGTCATAAGACTACCATACTATTAAGAGGTGTTCAAGTGTTTCCAAGCTTTTGTCTACTGATGCTTAACAAAAATTTGTCGCATGTTACTTGAGAGAAATCTCTTCGTGCGATGAGTTATTACTTGTCCAACCAGAGATGAAGTTCTTCTGGGCCACGAGAAAAATACTCCAGCAGAGAAGTCAACTTTACTTGTTCCTCAAGTAACATTGCCTTGTGAGTTTGAAATCTCACCATTGGACAATGGTGGTCTTCAGACCCCAATTGATCATTTCACCCTCGGGATTGCCTAGGCTAAATAGTCACCCCGCGCCTATCGATGTGGTTGGTTGCTCCATTGGATTCCCGACAAGTTTGTCTGAGCACCCCTCTTTGAGAGATTTGAGTGAATCCACTGAGAGAAAACCCCAGAGCCAAAACTTAGATAGTGGTTGAGCATCACATAGATCTATGTCGAGAGCTTTGAACCTATTACTATTGAGAGCTACTTACTCTCTAGACAGTAAGGTGTCTGTTTGACTGACCAAGTGTAAATGTGGTCTCCGAAGACAAAGTGTGTTGAAGGTTTGGAGAACGCCGTGAAGGATCTATCACGAGTGAAATCAACTGAAGTTCGAGGAACTTAACGTTAACGAGAATAGGACAGAGAGAGGTTTTCTCATGTGTTCAATCACAAGTCCCTCCAACCAGACGTAGTTGTTTTGCAGAAGAGTGAATTGGTCTACCAAATTTGCCTGCCACCATCGAGCAACACTGGTTACTTTTCTATACTACATTTCTTTAAGTAACCCTGTTAAGTTTTCTACCTGTGGTGTTCCTCTATGTATCGACGTGCATTATTTTCAGTATCGCGACATGTTTGTCTGTGTTTTTCATCTAGTTGTATTGAAGGTCATTTGTCTCTATGTCCGTATGTTCTTCATCTACTGCTACCTTGACATTCTTATCAGTAATGTTCTAACTAGTATCTCACGGTAGAATAGCTTAGTTTTCTTTCTATTCTAGTTTTCCTTTGGAGAACTTCTTTTGTTTAGTTTATTTTTGTTGCATTGTGTTGAGAGGTTTAAAGTTTCATCAGAAAAATTGAATCTCCCATTCATCCCCCTTTGTTCGATATACTCTGATCCTACAATTCGTATAAGAGAAAGGTACTCCTTATGTCTGCTTTTTAAGGTTTGTTAAACTTCTCTAAGGTAACCAACTAACTCACATTAATAATGGCCAACAATTATAAGGCAAATCATAGCCAAGTTCAATCTTCCTAAATGTGTACTTTCTTTAATTAGAAACATTGTTTCAACTATTTTATATATTTTGCTATGTCAATAAGACTGGGCTCGAAAGTACTACTGTCATTTTTTTATCTCACAATTATTTACTTTTGTTGTAGTTGCACTTTAACTTAGTGACCAAATGGTCCATTCATGGTTTTCTGTATCAATATTTATCTTGTAGTTTAGCATATGAGGCTAGGCTTTACAAATCTAGATATTCATATTGGACATTTAGCAAACATTTATCAAATTCATCTTACACAACCACACAAAGTTGCACTGAAAATAGGCTATATCCTTGAAGCCATCACTAGCCTCCCATGCAAAAAACTACACCACATGAACCAAAACATCAAGAATAACACTCGAAGATAGACCTTTAGTTTGAAGTAATCATGTATATTTTCACCAACCAAGGGGTAATATGTGCACGAAGTAGTGATGCATGCGGAACTCTTCCTATGTCCAAACTCTAGTGCCTCAACTTTTCTCCCAGGCGCTTCAAAGTTTCACCTGCCTTCAATTCATGCTTCTTCCACTAGTGCAAAGATAGCTATTTGATCTATCAAAGTTAGAAGGGGGACACTTCGATTAATATGTGCAACGATAAATATTTGGAAAATGATTATATCCTGTTTTTTTCATCGGAGTGTGGTATAATTTATGAAAAACATGAAAATGAAGTTTTCTTTAAAGCATTGCATCAGGGCTTGGCAAAAATCAATGTAGAGGTTGACTTCACAATCACACACAATTTATCTCTGAACTATTTGTGGAGCAAAGCACCAATCATGTAATAGAGTAGCATGATAATAATTTTGTTGACCACATTTTTATTATTGAACAACGAAGGAGGAAGATTTCATGTATTAGACGAACATGTGTCATTCTTTTTTTGTGAAATCATTCTTCTAGTTGTGAAAAATATATCTAAAGCCGGACTAGGAAACAATTGGAGGCGTAGATGTATTTTATACAAAACTTTTAAACATCTTTGTAAATCTAGATGTGCTTTAGCAAAACTGTTTATCATAACAATTTTAGTCCATTTTCTGTTACAGAACTAGCCTTCTTAACTATAAAATGATTTTTCTAAATATCAATCATATTAGTTTTTTATACATATGTAATTTATATTGTTAAAAATAATGGACTTGTGTTGTGCTAAATTTAAGGTGAACTTTATAAAAGGAAAAGAAAAGGTGTGTTAATTTTTCTATAATTTCAAGACATTGCTCTTTAACAAATCCTAAAATAGAATTTGCAAAATGCAAAAAGAATAAAAATGACATATTGAATGGCTCGTGGAACTAGTTTCCGGAAAATTGCGTGAGTTGTATAATGTATATGTATAGTTTTTGTTTGTTTGTGTGTGTGTGTGTGTGTGCGAGCACATGTATATTTTAACATCGTAAATATCTTATAGAAACTCTAAAGCATATGGTCTTACAAATATTTTCATAGTATTTTTAAGTGTAAGATTAGATCAAATTTATTGAAACTTCTAGAGTATAAAATGTTGGCATTATTTTAGTAGTTTTGCATGGTCAAACATTTGTTACAAGTTATGGTGGATTCAATAATAAGTTGGACTGTGTGTATGAAGGCCAAAATTTGATCGATCTAGCCTTGTGGGCAGAAATATTCAACAACACATGGTGGCGATAGTGGGCATCGACCATGGTTGTGGACGCATGCCGGGGCTAGGTGGCGCCGAGCTGGGGACCGGACAAGGCACTCGGGGGTGAGTAGCAAGGGACTGGCCATGACAGGAAGAGTAGGGATGATAGGAAGGAGGGAGTCAGCTGTATCTAGTGAGAAAGGGGCGGTGGGGGGGGAGGGCATATGTGGCCACTGCAACCATGGAAAAAATGATAATATAAATAAACTCTCATGATACACTATTTTAATGGCACACAGTTAATACACTTTGAAACACAAAGAAACCAAACAAAACAATATGGAATACACAAGAAACAAAACAAACCTCAACAAAACTAAAAAAATGTGGCACGAATCTCCATATGATCAAGGACGGAGGATCCATGCATGCTATACAACATGCATGGTAGAAAATCACTCTCGGTGGGTGGAGGGAATTGATGCTACCAATGAAACATGTTGTAGAAAGCTTTTCCCAACCATAGTTACTACTGTATATTATAGTTAGATGTTATATCTAATAACTAAAGAGAATGTCCCAGTTGCTTCTCCCCCAAGGTGGTTGAGCATGGCTTCCCAAGGCGGTAGGTGGGGGAAAGATCGGAGAAGAGGAGTTGGGATGATCTTCCTGTCTCCCCGGGACCGAGAAGAAGGGGAAAAGAGAAGGGATTGGGTGTGAGGAGAGATGAAAAAGGCGTATTGATTACAAAGAGAGAGAAGATGGCAGGGGAAGAGATATGACTTAGAGTTTGGGTGGGAATTTCATACCCTAACAAGGAGAACTAGAGAAGTGGGCTTTTGGGCTAGAGTTTTCGCACTGGCAGGCCACTATTTTGAGATAATTGTTGTTGCATTTTAGGCCACTGAGTGATACTGCAACTAGTCACCATTACTGACTGCTGAGTCATTACTAACGGGTGGAAAGAGTGCCCATGCATAGGTAGTGATACTATGACTAGTGATGTGTTGTCGATGCCCCATCAGTGACGACATTTGTCAGCAAAATCACAATTGCATCACACACACCATTTGCAAGCAAGTGTCAACGCGTCATTGCTGTCAACTAACACTAACATGTCATGAAATGACTTGTCCATCATCGGTTATTGGTCATCCATGCATGTGCCGCCGGGGAGGGGGTGGGGGGGGGGGGGGTTCTATGTTGTAGCAATTGTTAGTAGCGTTCCTATAGTGTATGATACTATAGGAAGATCTCACCCGTGGCCATGGAATTTGATATTGCTTTATAATTATTGAATATAATATAGATTCTTCCATAAGCTTTAAATAAAAAGTCAATATAAAAACTTAAAATAATCAACAATTAAATGCGATGGATTAAAGATTCACTTAGAATGCAAACATTGCTTACTAGCATGTTGTTTGGTGGAGGCCCTCAATTTGAAGTTCTGACAACCGTTAGTAGACCAAGCTAGCAAATCTAACGGGTACAACTTCTTTCAATGATATGGCTCATTGTGACAGGAGAATAATGGCTACTAATGCTTGCTAGCATCTTATATCTTATATCTTACATCTTATATCTTATATTTACTAATTGGAGGCACCATTAAAGCCTTCTCATTGATCCACATCTTCAAAATTAATTACACCGTTGGATTAAATAATTAACGCTAGAGATAGAAAGAAAACTTACATAACACAAAGAGTCCAGAAAAAGGTTCATGACACGTTCAACATTGCTGCGATACAAAGAAAGCATCTATCGTTGTCTAAAAAAAGATTCCCTCCTTCCGTAAAAACTCTAGCAATGTAAAGGAAAAAAGATAACATCTTCTCCCGTGAAGCCAATAAAAAGACATCCACCGGTTCAAATAAAAGGATATTCACGTTCGTAAGTTGAGATTTTTTCCCCCTCAGCAAATATGCTGAACGTAATATGTGATTTAAGCCGAAATTGATAAGTTAAAAACAGCAAGTCCATAATGAGCGCTTTAGCATGTGTCTGCACGCTAAAACTAGGGAGTCCATCTATTGTACGATTTGTCATTCTGCCAGAAAAAAAAGGATATGCTACAAGTCATAGGTGATATAAGTCCAACTCATGTAAGTTAAAACGCATGTTCAAGAGTCCATCTACGTTACAATTCATAAGACATACATGAAGTCCAAGGTGATAATTTTATTTAAGACTAGGACATAAGCCCATGCGTTGCAACGGGAGATAAAATAGTATGCATTTAATGTCAGTGAGAATTATATGTGCAAGCAAAACCCTATGTGCACCAAAAAAAGAAACGATTAGCTTCTCGGTTTCGTAGCGTGTGGAGGAATCAATCCGCTATTTTTCCATTCATTGATGGATGGTGTTTAAGAGTTTTGTAATGCCATCGTACGTCGGGGAAGACCCATGAGTTATTCAATGTACTTTTCCCTTCAATCCTTCCAATCGAGGGGACTTTAAGGTATGGAGATCCTGAATATTCTAGGAAACATGAACAATATTTTAAATCTGGAATAGTTTTTTAAAAATAATGTACACTTTTTAAAACACGAACAAAATATGAAAGGAAACATCTTTTTCAATTCACAAATATTTTCTGAAAGCACAATTTTTTTTATAAAAACATTAACATTATTTGACTTTGTGAACATTTTTTAAAAAGGGAACATATGTTCAAAATTCGTAAGATTTTTAGAATTGTTTTAGAAAATGTGTATCTTTATACAAAAATTTATTTTTAATTATGGAAATTTCAGTAAAACAGAATATTTTTCCAATTTGGAGAATTTTTAAATGCTATTTTCCTTTTAGACATCTCAAACTATTTTGAAAAACAATAATTTTTTTCGAAAAAATGGGAACCTTTTTGCATGTTCCGAATATTTTTTAAAAATATCAAAAAAAAATTGGAATCCTTAGCATTAAAAAAACAAATCTTAAGTCTGAACTTTTTTTTGAGAATTTTATATTTACGAAATAAATTCTAAAAGAAAAATAAACTTGGAAGGGAAAAAAGAGATAGGAAAGAGAATAAACATAGAAGTAAAACACAGAAATAAATAAAATTGGGCCAGCCCATTATTGGTTGTCCTGTGCGAAACTCCAACTAAAAACATGAAAATTAGTTAAATTTGTGAACATTTTTTAAAAACAGGAACTTGTGTCGAAAATTCAAAAAAATAGAAAATGTGTATCTTTTTTAAACGAACATTGTTTTTATTATGAAAATTTCACAAAAACAAGAATAATTTTCGAATTTGGAGCTTTTTTTAAATGCTATTTGATTTTTAGACATGTCGAACAATTTTGGAAAACAATATTTTTTGAAAAAATGGGAAACTCTTTGAAAGTTCGGAATATTTTTTGAAATATTAACAAAATTTTGTAATTTTGAACATTTTCCAAAAAATTAATTCTGAAAGTTTTTTGAGGATTGTAAATTTTATAATTAAACTGTAAAAGAAAAATAAATTTGGAAGGGAAAAAATAGATACGAAAATAAGAATAAACTTAGAAGTAAAACACAGAAAAAAAATTGGCCAGCCTAATATTGGTTGTCCTGTGGGAAACTCATCTATTTCTCGCCCTGTGCAGAAAAAAGAATTCTCCCAAGTGCGTGGGCAGAAAAACACGTGGGCTGGCTTTGCTGGACCGTAGCATGCGGCCCACGTACGAAAAATCTTTTTCTAGCAGACAAACATATATATATTTAGTACCACCTCGGATAGAAAAATAAATTATTTTCAGCGGTGAATGGATAAAAAAATTAGCGAAACACACCTTGCTTTATTAGTAGGTAGGTATATATATATATATATATATATATATATAGACACACACACTAGCACATATGCCGGTGCGTTGCAACGGGAAAGAAAATTAGGGTTATGTGCAATCGCAATGGTTCATAGCGAATACACTATGAAGAAACGCTAGTTGTCCCACCTATATATGCAAAGAAACGTTGATTGTCGCATTCACCTAAACATCTAACAGTACTACCGACGGCAGGGAGGCGCACGCTAAGTTCTAGAAAAAACACATATCAGCCGCACAATCACAAAGGAAGCCATAGTGTAGTTGGGAGTTTCACGTAAGGTCATCGGTGCATAGCGTAGTTGGGAGTTTTTTTTTTCCGGCGGCGTAGTTGAGAGTTCCACATAAGGTCATTGGTGCCTATTAAACGCCCATACCACAGACAGTCATCTGGACATCGCCGGCTAGCCATGCCTCGCTTGATGCAAGGACGTCTTTTGCCCCGTATAACATGAAATATCCATGCATCTGTTTCTTGGTATAATTAGAATTTTCATCCATGCAGAGGCCCAGTGAAACAACGGGAGGAACCCGTCAGGCGAAGGGCCAACCCAGCAACGTGGAAACTCAATCTTGCGTGGGCTTCGACTTTGCATGGGCTCTTTAACCATCATCACAGATAACAAAATCTATAGAGAAAATAACTTCACTTTAGAACGCATCATGTTGTCTGGCTAGGTGGCAACCCCTGGGTTGTCTCTCGTATAGGTCGTGTGTTCGACTCCTGGTTCCGGCGATTATTATTTAGTCTTCAGCAGACTCCCGGTTTCGTTCGTACGTCCCGTGGTTTGCACGGGTATGGCAAAATCCTTAAGACGGGACGAAAGAAATTCCAACAGACGGAAAAAACTAAAAAATAGCGTATGGCAAAATCCTTAAGACGGGACGAAACAAAGAGGAGCCAAACCAAGAATACCTATTTCCTTTAATAGTAGGTGTTCCAACAGACGGAAAAAACTAAAAAATAGCATATGGGAAAATCCTTAAGACGGGACGAAACAAAGAGGAGCCAAACCAAGAATACCTATTCCCTTTAATAGTAGGTACATATATATGGAAAATCCATCCTACCATCCGGTGGTAGTTACCCCACATGTCTCATATACTATTATATGGTACTGTACATACTATTTTATTATTTTAAATATATTCGTATACTATATCTAAGATATTTCAAAGCAAGTTACATAAAAAAATTGCATATGAGCCCATAGTTTTTGTGATATTTGTGAAATATGTATATATATGTATATATATATATATATATATATATATATATATATATATATATATATATAGTGTTACTATTCATCACCCAGGGTGCAGAATAAGTTATTCTTCACCCGAGGTAATTTTACGATCATTTCATAATTAAATTACGTTTGGAATTCAAATAGTTACATTCCTATCGATTCACGACGTAAAATTTGACATAAGAAAATAAAAATATAGGTCATAAGACAAGAAAATTTACAGTTTATGTGTATTTTACATTATGTTTTTAAATTTGTAATTTTACATAACATAAAATATTTTTTCCGACGATTATATATTTTCTTACGGTCTCTTTTTACTTCAGAAATAAGGCAAAATTTACGGAACGTAAAATTACGGTCCATTGATAGTAAAATAGAGGGGGGTGAAGAATAACTATTCCTCACCCAGGATGACGAATAGTCAATCCCTATATATATATATATATATAGGACAAATTTTTCCTACTATATATATATATATATATATATATATATATACTTACGTGTAAAGGCATGTGTACAGAAAAATACAAGGGCCCATGCAAAAGAAAATAAGGGCAACGTGTATGGTCATTTTTTTTAGCATAGTACAATCAAAGTCGCAGACATACACGAGTATATACTCACCCTCCTATGAACACACGCATGCACACCCTACCCCAGTGGACACCTTCGATAAACTAAGCCAGCATATCATCTTCAGATTGACAAAGTCGCCACAGATGTCTTCGTTGTTGACGGGAACGTCTCCTCGCATTGAACGCACGTCTCCAGAAGGTCCGGAATAAATCCAAGAAAATGCGACCATCAATATCAAGTATAGGACATGAACCCTGGTGGGCCGGAGATACCACTGTCCTCCTAACCATCCAACCGCAGATTGGTTCACTGTGTACGGCCATTGAAACATGGTTCAAACAAAAACAAAAATCATGTAAGGGTGCCCTCCTATAACGGCAAACATGATTAATTCACCAACCAAATATTGCATCGCCGGGATGTATTATGTGCATATATCGAAACAAAGAATGGACACATAGAAAGTGGTACAGGTTTGATCGCACAAGAGAGCACTACAATTTTTTTAAGGAATTTAATTTTATTCATAGTTTAAGGAATTTAATATGTAAATTCAGATTTCACAAAAGATTCATTCATTCTTCTCAGTTTCCATGTCACGATGGACGATGCTCTAAAGGAGATGCGTCGATGGTTCACCAATGGAGGGCAACTGAAACTTTTCTGGTTCCGTTACTCAATCCTGTTTGTCGATGGATACTGCTTTGCCTGATGTGCATGCGGTTCGTGAATACATGATTCTTTGGAGGCACAGATTGCTAATACGTATTTATAGATATAGTATGTCTACGCATGTCTTTTTTGTGATTATAACAAAGAAAATATTAGCCATTAAAACATGTGTAAATACATATATATTACTATTTTAAAATAAATTGGATGTATCCTGAACTACAAAGATCTCATGTAAACAAATATTGATGGCGAATATAAAAAAATCCATCCATGTGACTCATAAAAGAAATTGCTGCTTCAGGCAAGAACTTCTAATCTTAATAATTTATGGTATAATGAGAATATACAACAATTTTTTTTAACATGTATATTATTTGCTATGATATCACATATGTTGATATAAAGTCGTGCATGCATGTGTCCATTATTGTGTATATAGAAAAAGACTATAGTTCTATGGTGCTTCCATTTCCAAACGAAAGAAGTATATATTTTTTAGGTAGGATAAGAAAGGAAGATATATGCTAAAATAGTCAAAGCAATGTACCTTCGCTGGACCCTATGTCCAACCAAGGTACACATGCATGTGTTATTATAATAATCTGCATCATAGTATTCATGCTATTGGATGCAAATAATCTAATAAAAAAATAGTCGAAACAATGTAGCTTCGCTTACACCCTATGTCTATCCAAGGTACACATGCCTGTGTTACAATAATAAACTACACCAACATATTCATATTACTGTTTGTAATTTTGAATTTTCACAAATTTTTATATTAAATTTTAGATTTTCTAGCCCGTGCAGGTGCACGGGTTGACGACTAGTGTTTTTAATAGGAATATAATATATATGTTCGCATAATTTGTGTGGACAACTACATCGTCTGCCATAGTAGGAAAGCCCGTAAACCAAAGTACATTGTTAACATGAACTCTTCCTGCACCTAAAGAAGCAAGCATGTGTGTTGCCTTGTTACATGCCCTTGGACTAAAGACCTCACGAAATTCACAATTTTAAGTCTAAGAAGGGGTTTTGCTTCACGAAACAAGGTCTCCATCGATGAGAGTTCAAAGTCTGAAGAAGTCACCGCCTGAATCGGTGCGGTTCTAAAACATGACATGCCCCAACAAAACTCTCCAGATAGACTAGTGACGTTGATTAGTGCCACTGCGTGAGCATGCAAAGCATTACCAATATGCGGTACAGTCCCACCCGCCATTACCTGAACCAGTGGCAAAGGCCCCATCAGAAATTCTGAATTTATCTGAACATATTCTGCAGCTGGAGGCGGTCCATCCAACATCAGGTGTCCGGTTGACAGCAGATTTCCCCTAAAAACCCTCCCATTCGTTTGCACGCATCTGGATCAGGTATGTTATCTCATCTCATCCACAGACTCTGGTTGGCCACCATGATCCCTACTGTTTCTCTCATTCCAGCACCACCATAAGAGACATAATTGTCAAGATTATAAAGCAGGTTTTGTCTGTATAACATAACGGAACAAAGTGTACGTCTGGACAGCCAAGAAAGAAAACAAAACAAATTCGCAAGTTGTGCTTGCCTGCTGGTGCTGGTCCCAAAAGTATATATGGCATCACATAATATCCTGTCCATGAATTACAAATAGAAGTGTGCAGGTCTTAGACCAGCAGTTAAAATTTTACATGATTAATTACGCACCAGGTCACAGATATCTTTGTTTAGCAAAGCAACAAAAGAAGACTGCAGTTTTTGTCTCCACAAACTTGATAAGCCAGAGATGACTAACAAAGTTACCGTACCAAGTTCTGGCTTTACGTATGCATGCATTCAGTTTCAACCCTCTCACACTAAGCTACGTAGCTTACGTGATAATCGACACAATGAGTTCATATAAACATCTGATTTGGTCTCAAAATGAAATATCCATCTCATTGCAAAAGCAGCTCACCATGTCCTGTCATTCCCTAATAATGCAGAATTGCAAGAGCTTTCCTTCATCAAAGCGGTCCTATTTTGGGACCATGCACAGCTATAAACGTTTGTCCACTGGCTGCCCTACGTGCTTCTCCCCACAAATCCTGACAGTGCCATGCATGCACGGGTATCCCGCCGTCGTGCCATACGTGCACGGGCACAGAAGCACGCGCCTCGTCAAATATCACTCACGTTACATTTGATCTACCTGTGAACTCCCTTTATTTCAAGAGATACTTGAAGTTCTAGATTTCTGCAAGCTAAGTTGAGTGTATAGAACAATATATCCGACATGTACAACATCAAATCGGTTTCATTAGATTCATCATAAAATAATATATATCGTTCGTGTTGTAGATATATACTCCCTCCGTTCCTAAATACTTGTCTTTCTAGGCATTTCAACAAATGACTACATACGGAGCAAAATGAGTGAATCTACACTTTAAAATATATCTACATACATCCGTATGTAGTAGTCATTTGAAATGTCTAGAAAGACAATTATTTAGGAACGGAGGGAGTATAAGATATAAGGTTTCTATAAATTTGTGAAACTGAAAGATGTTCGACTTGAGATAAATTTAGAACTTAAAGTATTTTGGAGCAAAGGAAGCACTACGTACGTACCAGCTGTACGCCTCTACCGTCTATGCGCCTCCTGCCTTATCACCTTATGGCCTATATAAACACCACATGAGCACACAGTACGTACCCAACACTCACCAGAGCACGCTAGCACAGAATGGCCAACGCAATGTTGCTCCCTGTGCTCATCTCCTTCCTCATCCTGCCCTTCTCCTCCCTGGCCCTGACTCAGGACTTCTGCGTGGCCGACCTGGCCTGCCCCGACACGCCGGCGGGGTACCCGTGCAAGCCGGGCGTCGGCGCGGGCGACTTCTACTACCACGGCCTCGCCACCGCCGGTAACACCAACAACCTCATCAAGGCGGCCGTCACACCGGCCTTCGTGGGCCAGTTCCCCGGCGTCAACGGGCTCGGCATCTCCGCGGCCAGGCTCGACATCGCCGTGGGCGGCGTCGTGCCGCTGCACACCCACCCGGCCGCCTCCGAGCTGCTCTTCGTCACCGAGGGCACCATCCTCGCCGGCTTCATCAGCTCCTCTTCCAACACCGTCTACACCAAGACGCTCTACAAGGGCGACATCATGGTCTTCCCCCAGGGCCTGCTCCACTACCAGTACAACGGCGGCAGCTCCGCGGCCGTCGCCCTCGTCGCCTTCAGCGGCCCCAACCCCGGCCTGCAGATCACCGACTACGCCCTTTTCGCCAACAACCTCCCATCCGCCGTCGTCGAGACCGTCACCTTCCTCGACGACGCGCAGGTCAAGAAGCTCAAGTCCGTGCTCGGCGGCAGCGGTTAATCAAGCAAGCAGGCAGTTCTCTGCAAGGTTCGCCATGGTGTCGCCGTGTGGGATTACCTAGACGATAACACCGCCAGAAGTGGATTTCATCTCTACCATGCATGCTATATAGTGTGCATGCATCCATCGTCTATCGCCAATTGGAGATTCGTGCATCTTTTTCTAGTTTTGTCAAAACTGTCTTGTCCTAAATTATTGTAATGTTTGATTGAGATTTTTTCTTCTTCTTTCAAAATGTATCATAATGTTTCACCGTGCATGTCTATTTTATTTTGTCAGTTTCTTCTTATGTTTGTAGATTACGCCATTGGGGTACCGAATCTTTATCGAATGAACCAAAGCTTTATAGGATATTCATGTCATATTGCTAACGCGATAAGGCAGGATTTACTCAACACCATACAACTCTGCACCAACTACACTCTAGTCCCTACTAAGATGGTGTGAACACTAGTAGAGAACAGGGCATACGTCCGGGCCGGATAAGCCCATTAGTCCCGGTTCGCTCATGAACCGGTACCCATGGGCCCATTTGTCGCGGTTCGTGAGGCCAGGGGCCTGCCGGGCCTCGTGGGGCCATTGGTCCCGATTCGTCTAGCACCTTTGGTGCCGGTTCGCGGCACGAACCGGGACCAAGGGGCCCTGCTCCTGGCCCACCACCACTGGTACCGGTTTGTGGCATGAACCGGTACCAAAGCGTTGTCTTTCGAGCCAGGTCAGGCCACAAGTCGATGCCAATCCAGCCAGGGGAGAGGGCTTTTCATAAAATAAATAAAAAAGCAAAAAAATAAGAAAATAAATAAGTAGAAAAAAATTAAAAAAATAACAAACAGAAAAAACTTTAATAAATAAGTAGAAACAAAATAATCTTTAATAATGTAAAATAAATAAACTATAATAAAATAAATAAAAATAGCAACAGCAGGTAGAAACAAAATAAAATAAATAAAGCAAAAAAGAAAGAATTTTCATAAAATAAATAAAAGAAGCAAAAAAGAAAAGAAAATAAGTAAGTAGAAACAAAATAAACTTTAATAAATAAGTAAAAACAAAATAAACATGTATAAAACCTGTAGTATTATTGAAACTAAAATTATATAAAATTTATGCAACTAAAATTCAAAGTATTTTCTGTTCAAAATAGTAAAAGAAAAAAGAATTTTCATAAAGAAATTTTTTGTTAGAAACTTTAATAGCACTAATAGAACTATTGATTCACACAAATATCAAAAACTAGTGATTCACATAAATTTCAAAAAAAATTAAAATTTAAACTATTCAAATTGGAAAACAAATGGCAGTAACAGAAAGTTTATAATTTTTATTACCTAAAAGCAAAAGGAACTAAAAATAAAGCAAAAAACAAAAGAAAA